>ONZH01019891.1:0-23304 GCA_900303285.1 Rhinella marina
CAAATATATTAAGGGGGGTACTGGCCACTTTGACCCCCTAAGTGTTTTACGGAATTTGGAAATACTTGGCTGTGAAAATGAAAAATTTCATTTCTTCCAATAAAATGTTGCTTTAGCCCCAAATTTTTTGTATTTTCATGAGGGGTAACAGGAGAAAAGCACCCCATAATTTGTTACCCATTTTCTCCTGAATACGGCAACACCCCATATGTGGTGGTAAACTGCTTTGGGGGCACATGGCAGGACTCAAAACAGAAGGAGCGCCATATGGATTTTACAACACAGATTTTGATGGAATGGTTTGCGGGAGCCACTGATTTTTATTTTTTTGAGTTATTGTCTTATGTGGGGGCTCATTTTTTGGGGGATGAGCTGATGCTTTCATTGGTACCATTTTGGGGTACATAAGACTTTTTGATCGCTTGGTATTACACTTTTTGTCAGTCAAGGTGAAAAAAAATAGCTGTTTTGGCATGGTTTTTTAAAAAATTTTTTTTACAGCATTCACCAGAGAGGGCAAATCATGTGATATTTTTATAGAGCAGGTTGTTACGGACGTGGCGATACCAAATATGTTTAACTTTTTTATTTTTGGAAAATTTTACACATTAGATGCATTTTTGAACAGAATAAAATCTTTATTTTGTGTTGCCATTTTCAGAGAGCCATATTTTTTTTATTTTTTGGGCGATTGTCTTAGGTAGGGTATCATTTTTTGCGGGACGAGATGACGATTTTATTAATACCACTTTGGGGTAAATACGCCTTTTTGATCGCGTAGTATTACGCTTTTTGTGGGGGAAGGTGACCAAAAAATGGCTGTTTTGGCACTGTTTTTATTTTTTATTTTTTACTGTGTTCACCTGGCGGGATGGATTATGTGATATTTTTATAGAGCCGGTCGATACGGATGCGGCGATACCTAATATGCCTACTTTTTGTAGTAGTGTACTGTTGTATTGTAATGCATTGGCTGTAAGTGTATTACTCACAGTAATACACTTACAGCCTGCTTCCTGTGCGATCCAGGGGGCTGGATCGCACAGGCTCGCAGGGATGGCAGCCACGATGCCTAAGGAAGGCATCGGGCTGCCATCCAAGCCATCGGGTCCCCGTCACAGCAGCGCGGGGACCCGATGGCCCCCCCGCTCGCCATCCTGAATATGCGCACACCTCAGGTGCCGCGGTCAGCGCTGACCGCGGCACATGAAGGGTTAATGCGCCGCCATCGGTGTTTTCACCGATGCTGGCGCATTCCCCAGGGGTCCGGCACCTGGGCACTGCCGGACCCCCGCCGCTGATCGGGCGGGCGCAGCTCCTGCACCAGCCCGATCAGCGCGCCGTACATGTACGGCGCTGGGCGTCAAGGGGTTAAGGCCCAAATGTGTTTACTAGAGATGAGCGAGCACTAAAATGCTCGGGTGCTCGTTATTCGAGTCGAATTTTTCCCGATGCTCGGGTGCTCGTTTCGAATAACGAACCCCATTGAAGTCAATGGGAGACTCGAGCATTTTTTGCAGGGCACCAAGGTTCTGCCTAGGGAAGGCTGGGACTACAGAGTGACCGAGTTACAGTATGGGAGCAGGCGAAGCACATAAAAATTTATCGAGGCCCTATATGGCTGTGACTACAGAGTGAGCGAGTTACAGTGCAGGAGCAGGTGAAGCACATAAAAATTTATTGAGGCCCTGTATGGCTGTGACTACAGAGTGACCGAGTTACAGTGCAGGAGCAGGCGAAGCACATAAAAATTTATCATGGTCCAGTATGGCTGTGACTACAGAGTGACCGAGTTACACTGCAGGAGCAGGCGAAGTACATAAAAATTTATCGTGGTCCAGTATAACTGTGACTACAGAGTAATCGAGTTACAGTGCAGGAGCAGGCGAAGCACATAAAATTTTATCGTGGCCCTGTATGGCTGTGACTACAGAGTGACCGAGTTACACTGCAGGAGCAGGTGAAGCACATATAAATTTATTGAGGCCCTGTATGGCTGTGACTACAGAGTGACCGAGTTACACTGCAGGAGCAGGTGAAGCACATAAAAATTTATCGTGGCCCAGTATGGCTGTGACTACAGAGTGACCGAGTTACACTGCAGGAGCAGGCGAAGCACATAAAAATTTATCGTGGCCCTGTATGGCTGTGACAACAGAGTGACTGAGTTACAGTGCAGGAGCAGGCGAAGCACATAAAAATTTATCGAGGCCCTGTATGGCTGTGACTACAGAGTGACCGAGTTACAGTGCGGGAGCAGGCGAAGCACATAAAAATTTATCGAGGCCCTGTATGGCTGTGACTACAGAGTGAGCGAGTTACAGTGCAGGAGCAGGCGAAGCACATAAAAATTTATCGAGGCCCTGTATGGCTGTGACTACAGAGTGACCGAGTTACAGTGTGGGAGCAGGCGAAGCGCATAAAAATTTATCGTGGCCCTGTATGGCTGTGACTACAGAGTGACCAAGTTACACTGCAGAAGCAGGCGAAGCACATGAAAATTTATCGTGGCCCTGTATGGCTGTGACTACAGAGTGACCGAGTTACAGTGCAGGAGCAGGCAAAGCACATAAAAATTTATCGTGACCCTGTATGGCTATGACTACAGAGTGACCTAGTTACACTGCAGGAGCAGGCGAAGCACATAAAAATTTATCAAGGCCCTGTATGGCTGTGACAACAGAGTGACCAAGTTACAGTGCAGGAGCAGGCGAAGCGCATAAAAATTTATCGTGGCCCTGTATGGCTGTGACGACAGAGTAACCGAGTTATAGTGCGTGAGCAGTCGAAGCACATAAAAATTTAGCATGACCCTGTATGGCTGTGACTACAGAGTGACCGAGTTACACTGCAGGAGCAGGCGAAGCACATAAAAATTTATCGTGGCCTTGTATGGTTGTGACTACAGAGTGACCGAATTACAGTGCAGGAGCAGGCGAAGCACATAAAAATGTATCGTGGTCCTGTATGGCTGTGACAACAGAGTGACCGAGTTACAGTGCAGGAGCAGGCGACGCACATAAAAATTTAGCGTGACCCTGTATGGCTGTGACTACAGAGTGACCGAGTTACACTGCGGGAGCAGGCGAAGCACATTAAAATTTAGCGTGACCTTGTATGGCGTCGGTGACAACAGAGTGATCGAGTTAGACTGAGGTAGCAGGTGAACCACCCAAAAATTTAGCCTGACACAGCATGGAGGTGAGCCTCCCAAAAATTATTTTTTGGAGTGTCTGAAGTCGACCCTCCGAAAAAAAAAAAAAAAAATTATTTTAGAGTGTCTGTAGTTGACACTCCTGAAAAATGGTTTTAGAGTGTCTGTAGTTGACGCTCCGGAAAAATTGTTTGGAGAGAGGGCCTGTAGGTGGCCCTCCGGAAACATTGTCTTAAAAAAGTGCCAGTTGGCCCTCTAAAAAATTCCCCTTTTTGGGTCAGCGTTTGGCAATGAAGAGAAGGAGGAGTAGAGAAGAGGAATCGGATACATAAGGAATCTTATTCTTTAGCTGCTTTCCCCCAGAGGAGATTTGAATTCCGGTGAAATCCAGGCTTTGTTCATTTTAATAAGCGTCAGCCTGTCAGCGCTGTCAGTTGACAGGCGTGTACGTTTATCGGTGATGACGCCACCAGCTGAACTGAATACCCGCTCTGACAACACGCTAGCGGCAGGGCAGGCTAGCACCTCCAAGGCGTACAGCGCCAGTTCAGGCCACGTGTCCAGCTTTGAAACCCAGTAGTTGTATGGAGCAGAGTGATCACGCAGGACGTTGGTATGGTCAGCTAGGTACTCCCTCACCATCTTTCTGTACAGCTCCCCCCTACTCTGCCTAGACTGGGGACATGTTACAGTCTCTTGCTGGGGTGACATAAAACTGGCAAAGGCCTTGGAGAGCATTCCCCTGCCAGTGCTGGATAAGCTGCCTGTTCGAGGGTCACGGGATAGGCAGCCTAACATGAAGTCTGCCATGTGCGCCAGAGTCCCAACACACAAGAATTCCCTCTCCTCACTGGCCTGACTCTCCATTTCCTCCTTCTCCTCCTCTTCATCCGATACACGCTCAAGAGTTAAGAAGGACTGAGCATTGGTACCCTCTTCTGTCTCGCCAACATTCTCCTCCTCTTCCTCCTCATCCTCATCCCCCTCCTCCAATACGCGCTGAGAAACAGACCGGAAGGTGCTCTGGCTATCAAGCGACGTATCTTCTTCCCCCATCTCCTGTGACAAGCGCAAAGCTTCTGACTTCATGCTGAGCAGTGAGTTTTTCAACAGGCAAAGCAGCGGGATGGTGAGGCTGATAATAGCGGCATCTGTGTAGCGGCAATAGCTGACTATCTGTGTTGACTCCTCAAAGTTGCTCAACACCTGACAGATATCAGACATCCACGTTCACTCCTCATTGTAGACTTGAGGAAGCTGACTGACCTGACTACCAGTTCTGGTGGAAGTTATCATCTGGCAGTCTACAATCGCTCTACGCTGCTGCTAAACTCTGGATAACATGTTTAATGTCAAATTCCATCTCGTGGGCAAGTCGCACAATATTCGGTGAGCTGGCAGTTGTAGGCGCGGCTACGCTGCCCTGAGAGTGGCAGCATCTGTGGTCGACTTGCGGAAATGCGCACAGATGTGGCACACCTTGGTGAGCAAATCTGACAAATTGGGGTAGGTCTTGAGGCTGAACTATGAGATTGAACACGTGGGCCAGACATGGCACTTGTGTCAGTCTGCCGAGTTGCAGAGCCGCCACCAGGTTACGCCCGTTGTCACACACAACCATGCCTGGCTTGAGGTTCAGCGGTGCCAGCCACACATCGGTCTGCGCTGTGATGCCCTGTAACAGCTCTTGGGCGGTGTGCCTTTTGTCACCTAAGCTCAGCAGTTTGAGCACCGCCTGCTGGCGCTTACCCACGGCACTGCTGCTGAGCCTAGAGCTACCGACTGAAGGCGCCGTGCCCACGGATGGTAATTCGGAGGAGGAGGAGCAGGAGGAGGGGTTGGAGGAAGAGGCATAGTACATCTGAGAAACCGTGACCGAGGTAGGCCTCGCAATCCTCGATGTGGGCAGTACATGAGCGGCCCCAGGGTCAGACTCGGTCCCAGCCTCCACCAAGTTAACCCAATGTGCCGTCAGTGAGATATAGTGTCCCTGCCCGCCAGCACTTGTCCACGTGTCCGTGGTTAGGTGGACCTTCTCAGTAACTGTGTTGGTCAGGGCATGGATGATGTTCTCTGACATGTGCTGGTGTAGGGCTGGGACGGCACATCGGGAAAAATAGTGGCGGCTGGGAACCAGGTACCGAGGGACAGCCACCGCCATCAGGTTGTGGAAAACCTCAGTCTCTACCAGTCTATAGGGCAGCATCTCCAGGCTCAACAATTTGGAGATGTGGACGTTTAGGGCTTGTGCATGTGGGTGGCTGTAACTGTATTTGCGCTTGCGCTCAAATGTCTGCTGCAAAGACAGCTGAACGCTGCGCTTGGACACATTGGTGGAGGTTGTGGAGGATCGTGGAGGTGAAGGGGTGGTTGTAGGGCGGGAGGCGCTCGTTCCGGGGTCCTGGGTGGGGGGTTGACTCGCAAAGCCAGCATGTGACACAGGGGAAGGGGCAGTGGTATGACCCGCAGGAGGTGAACGGCCTTGGTTCCACTGAGTCGGGTGTTTAGCACTCATATGCCTGCGCATGCTGGTAGTGGTTAGGCTGGTAGTGGTGGCTCCCCTGCTGATCCCGGTGTGGCACAGGTTGCACACCACAGTCCGTCGGTTATCCTCACTTTCTTTAAAAAACCTCCAGACTTGCGAACATCTAGGCCTCGGCATGGGAGCTTGACTCTGTGAAACAGTTGCTGATCTACCTGCTCTGGCCCTGCTTCTCCTTCTGGCCACCCCACTGCCTCTTCCAAACTGCTCTGGTGCTGCACTTGCCTCCCCCTCAGAAGCACTGTCTTGAGTTTGATTACCAACCTAGCTTGGGTCATTCACCTCATCATCCACCAGCTCTTCCTCCGATTCCTCACTCTGCTCCCCCCTCGGACTTACTGCCCTGACAACAACGTCACTGTCTGAGAACCGTGTCTCATCATCAGCATCATCATCATCCAACACCTCTTCACGCACTATTTGCACTAAGTCCACACTCTCATCACCCACAGACTGTGAAAGTTCTAAATTTTGGGCATCGGGACAGAGCAAGTGCTCAGGTTGCTGTTGAGCAGTAGTTTGTGTCTCTGGGTAGGGTCCTGAAAAGAGTTCCTGTGAGTATGCCGGATCTGAATCCATACTTTCCGTGGGGGGGCAGGCTGGGGGGAAGGAGGTTGAGCTGGAGGAGACAGAGGTCTGCTCCCTTGGCTAGCGTGGGTGGACTACGTGGAAGACTGTGTGGTGGATAAATTACTGGACGCATTGTCCGCTATCCACGTCATCACCTGTTCGCACTGTTGTGGTTTCAATAGTGGTGTACCACGTGAACCAGTAAGTTGCGAGATGAAGCTAGGGAGCGAAACTCTGCGGCGTTCCACTGCTCCCTCATCAACATGTGCTGTGTCAACCTGCCCAGGACCACGGCCTCTGCCCCCTACACTACTTGAACGCCCACGTCCACGCCCTCGTCCTCGACCCTTAGCCCTTGGGTTCAACATTTTGTATGTTCACTGCACTGTATGATATATAACTGAGAGAAAAAACTTAGTCTTTAGACGGCGGCTATTGTACCGCAAACCACTCAATTTTTCACTGCAATGTATGATATATAACTGAGAGGAAAAACTTATATTTTCTACACTCCAGCTAGTGTGCAGCACACTACATAATTGTTCACTGGACTGTAGTGTATAGAAATGACAGAAAAACGTATTCCCTAGAATGACGCTACTGTACAGCACACTACATAATTGTTCACTGGACTGTAGTGTATAGAAATGACAGAAAAACATATTCCCTAGACTGACGCTACAGTATAGTACACTACATAATTGTTCACTGGACTGTAGTGTATAGAAATGACAGAAAAACGTATTCCCTAGACTGCACTACAGATCTCAGCAAGCCAAGGTACAGCAGCAGCAAAAATGAGTACTTTGGGCAATTTATTTTGGGTCTGTATGGACCACGTGCTGTTCCTTCTGCCACCAGTCACTGTGTACAGTGTGCAGCCAAGATGGCGGTAGCTGCACTACAAGTCCCAGCCAGCAGCCTGGAGTAGACAAAAAAAAAAAAAGGTGCTTGTAGCCCTTAGAAGGGCTGTTGGGTTCTTTGTGGGTGATTCCTGCCTAACCAACATCTAAATTCAGGCCCCAACACTCTTCCTGACAGACAGCAGCTCTATCCCTAATCTCATGCAGACGGCGTCTGAAGCGAGCAGCGCGGGACCAGATTCTTATATTCCCAGGTCATCTGATCTGGCCAGCCAATCCCTGCTATCGACTTGTAGGGGCCCCACGTGATGCTAGGAGGTACCAAAGACTCTCCTGCATGTTGATTGGCTGAAAAAAGGCGCCTAACATGCAGGAAGAGAAAGTTGCCATTTCCTCGAGGATCGCTATATACTCGTCCGAGTAGCGAGCATATGCGAATACCCTAATGCTCGAACGAGCATCAAGCTCACACATTCTTAGTCAAATCTCTTTCACTATTCAAATCTATCAATTTTAAATTGGGGGCTTTGTTGTTTATAGTCAAACTATCAGCATATATATATATGTTTACTACACCATTAGACAGGGTAGTACACAACATTATCTGAGAGGCCCAAAAATGTCCAGCCTATGGAAGGGTTCTACGAAAGACCCAGAGTCAGAGGGAAGGCCAAAGAACTCACCATGATATACCACAGACTGGATAGGACCTGGGAGCTGGAGCAGGGTGCTGAGGAGGAGGCATCATTAGAGGAGGAAAATAATGGTGGCAGCAATAAAGAGCAAAGGCCCGAAGAGATGAGTGAAGTCTTCAAAAATTTGATTCAGACGCTTCACTAATTTTTTTGCCCAAAAATTCCATTTGATCTGAATTAAGTTGTGATGAAGCGTGTTATGACTCAGCTATTTCCCAGCTGCAGGGAGCGTGTATCTTGTTGTACATCACTGTGCATGGCAGAAACATGCATAGCTATTCTTCTGTGGTAGTGAAACAGTTACTGTGTGTCAGTATGACAGGCAGGTAACAGGCGTCACTCTTAGACTCAGTTCACACTTCACTTATTTGGTCAGTTATGGGTCAAAAACTGACCAAATAACTGGAGTGTAGCCTTACAGGTCAATGTTAGTGTAAGGTATAATGAACTTAACCGTGCAGTCGCCCAAGATTCCACTATAGAGTGAAAGAGTGCTCTCCTTTTACACCTTCTGCCGATTCCACATAGATTTCTACAGAACCTGTTCTGTTACACGCTAGTATAGGGCACATGACAGAGTGGAAAGTGTGTCAGCAGTAAGTTTGTGTTGACGTCACTGTTTATTTTTACCTTCTTCTGATCCATCACAAGCCCCAAAAAATGGATCCTGTCTTTTGAGCATCCACCTTCATACGGTCAGTATTTGGTTAGTAATTAATCAGTATTGGGCCATGCCAAATAAGCGAGGTGTCAGAGGAACCCACCAACTCCTTACTGGTGGTGTCTGATGTCAGTTGAGATGATGTTGAAGACTGAGTCAACCATTCAAGGACAGCTGAGTTGCTGGTCAAAACATGCCCTCTGAATGACACTGGCAGCTCTGGCCTATTGCTACAACTGCTGCTACCACCCCACCTTCTTCTGCTGCGACTTCTTCCAGCTCCAGAAACATTTCCTTGGAAGGCCCAGCCACCTGTCTGTCAGACATACTGTACAGTAACTGTAAATGAAAAGTAGCAGTAAGTAAGTAGCAAAAGTATTAGATCACTATTTTCACCTCAATTAGAGAATCATACCTAATGGAACTGCTATTTCTCCCCAATTAAAGAATCAAAGACTAATGGACACAACGTGTAAAACAAAATAACTAAAAAAATACAGAGCTTTTTCAACCCTTGATTACAGAATCAAGGCATTATAAAATGATTTATATATAACACAATGTGGACATCCCAAAAGCAGAAGTATTAGACCACTTTTTTCCCCCGTTATAGAATTACATATGTAAAAAACGATGTGGACACCACAATAGCAGTAGTATTAGACAGTTTCTTCACCCCAATTAGTGCAGCAAGATGTAATAGAATTGCTTATCTATTAACTAATGGGGACACTGTTCTATTAGTCCTTGACAATCCCTATGTTCTCCCTTTAGTGTGTATATAGTCTCCCTATGATGTCCCTACACTGTCCTGCCTTGTGCAAGCTGTGCAACAGCAAATTAAAACGTGGGCAGGCAAACACAAACATAGGCACCACAACTATATTAAAGTTCCCTTCTTCTCCCTCCAGCTTGCGACAGCTAGGCCACATCCATGAGCAGTACGAAGTATTTCACATCGTCATAATCCCTTTCCACTTAGACTCCTCCTCTGCTTCTCTATCAGCCGTTGAAAGCAGAATCCGTGTCTAGGAAAAAACTCTATGCTCTAATTCCCACCTGGCTAGGTTGCTGGTGGCCCAGTTGCTGCCGTACCATTTAGTCAAGTTTGCTGCCTTTAGGAAGCTGATAGGGTGTGTGCAGCCTCGATACAAGATTCCTAGCTGGCATTATTTCTCCCACAAAAACCCATCTCTGCATTTTATTGTGACGAGATGGGTAACGTAGGTCGTTCACTGAAATTCTCGGTGTGCGGAAAGGTTCATGCCACAGTGGGCACCTGGAGCAGCTATTGTGGGCAAGGACAGTACATGTCTTTCCTGGTCTACTTGGTTAATTTTTTTTTTTTTACCGGCAGCGGCGAGGCAGCACCCTGGCAATGAGGCCAGGTCATTTTGACCCTCCCACAATTGGGGCAGTCTGGCTCCCACACCAGGCACTTATCTACCTCTTTCTCTTTCAAGAACACGTCCTCGTCCCCAACACCAACTGAGCACATGCTCCCTGCATGGCGCTTGTCATCAATCTAGTGCTGCAACACTTTCTAAATAAGTACACTGACTTTATCAAGTTGTTGGCAAATTCCAGGACACTATCCAAGCCTTTCAGCAACTCTTATGTGGCAAGAAATGCTTTCCTGGTCCTGTAGCAACAGAACGGCCTGCTGCTACACCACCTAATCCACTACATGCCAACTCGAATTTGACATTGCACATGCTTGAGCCTCTGTTCGAGCAGCAGAAAGCTGTGAACAGTTTTGTCATGCAACAGACAGCCTAAGCAGCAAGGGAGCATGTGTTGCGTCGAGATCAGGCAGTAGCAGCTCATACAAGACACCTGTTGGGTTCTGTAGCTCTTCAAAGAGGCTACAAAGTTTGAACTACGCGTCATCCCTCTCATATTTATCTTAAAACAGATGCTGACATTCGTTCATGCAGCAGAGGACCACAATGGAAGAAGAGCAGCTAAATCATCTTTTTGTCCGCCAATAGCTGTTGGGGACACACAGAGGGAATCTGCCATCGAGGAGGAGGATGAAGAAGATAAGAAAGATGAGGATGAGAAGCTGCCACTACAGGAAAGGAGGAGTTGGAGGAGCAAGAGAACGATGATGAGGATGATATCGGCCAAGACACCTAATCGTCTCAGTGGGGGACGGAGCCATAAAGAAGTGGATAATTGCGCACACTGGCCAGAATGACATCAAGCAGTCTGATGATTACTGGATAGCCATGATTTTAGACCCTTGCTACCAAGGCAAAATGAGGGAAAGGGAGGACAAATTATGCTACTACCAAGAAACACTGTGTACCCAGTTTGCCACAGCTTACCGTGAGCAGGTGCCTACCACCAGCATGTCTGAAAATGGAACCTCCTCACCCTGAGTCACCCCCCTACTGCCACCACAGCAGCAGCCATTTCAATCTCCTCAACATAATGGTTCAGTTTTTTACTTGTGCTGTACCCAGCTGAAGCCAGTTCCCATCTCAACACCCAGGTTCAGGCCTAACTAAACTATGGCCAGTCTCTGTTGCATACCCAGTTCCCTGACCCTATGGATTTCTGGGCAGGCAGACTGGAACAGTGGCCGAAACTGGCACAGTACGTTCTCTGTCTTCTTTCTTGCCTTGCCTCCAGTGTCATCTCGGATTTTACAGTGGCATTACTAGGGGGCGTGGTAACCCCCAAACGGACCAAGTTGTCCACCACCAGTGTCCAAAACGTCACTTTTGTCAAAATGAACCAAGCCTGGATTCAGCAGAATTTTCACACTCTTCCAGCTGATTCTAATGTATAGACCTCGTCCAGCTCACCTTGCTGGTGGTGCCCCATCTTACCACTGTTTCTGTCTGTCTGCCCATTATCATGTTCAGTACAGCTGCTGCTGCAGCCTGCAATCATACTACTAATTCTTCCCAATCGTCAGTTTATGTGTATTCACTTCCCACATGATTGAAATGTAAAAGTTTTTTGGGGGATTAACACTGTTGACATGTAAAAATTTATGTGGGGGGGTAAATTTCTTTTAGACGCAGCATAGATGTACGTGATCACTGTATCAATAGCAACATTTTTTCTTCATTTCCGCATAATTTTATTTGATTTCTACATCAATACCACCACTTTCTCACAGTCCAAGCAAAGTTGGAGCCTGCAGTGCATCATGCCACTTCGACTAATGCCGAGTGTACTCACTTTTTTTAAATAATTTGGAGACGGTAGTTAAGATAGGATTTCTGTTTGTGTCAGGCCACAAGTGTTGCTTGCTGTTCATTGCAAGGACTCCACAATTTAAAGTGACATTTCACAATGGAGATCTGATAAACTTCCCCACAAACTAAAGTCAGGCTGGCGTTTTGCTCAGAAGAATACTCAGGCACGTGCTACAAGACCAGTTATGGGAGGGGAAATACTGTAGAGCATTGTAAGATTGTAAGCTGTTGTGCTGCACTGCACGCTAGCCTGTACCACACGCCCAAACAGTTGTTCTTGATTTTTTTTAGGGTAATAATAGGTAAGCATGGCTGTTTAGTTGTACCCGCCAGTAGGTAAAGTACCGCACCTTCCTTCTGCATCCACTGGAGGGTGCCGCGCCGTGCAGCACAAGTTTCTCAGCCTTCGACCTGGGTGTATGTAAATTTATTATGTGTCCCCAGCATTTGTGGTTGTGCTCATTGCCACGTTTAAGTAAAATACTGTTTTGGCAAAAGCTGGTGTTGGAGTTGCTTTCCTCGTTCGTGACTTTGCTGTATCCTGGGGAGCCCACCCGGTACTCTGTTTACATCCCTTCTCTACAAGGAATCACCTTGATGGTAAGTGAACCCTGCACTGGAACCTACCCATGTTATTTCCCTATTGTACCCTATACTGTTCCAACGCACTTCTCCCACTTGGATTCATCAGGGGACCTATAGATAGTCTCACCTTATATGCAGACAACAAGAGATGTACCAATAATGTTCTAGTGAGATGGTGTAGCAGGCAAAGCAAAACATCATTCACACCTCCTCTCTTCAACAAGGAGGTGTTAACGATGTCTGTCTAAGCGTCCCTCATGATGTACCATTTTATACTGGAATGAATTAAAGAAATAAAAAGAAACAAAAGGTTTTGTACCAGCAACTTGTGAGTATGACTTCTATTGCTCACTCAAATACAATATTGGCACAATGAGGTAAAAAGAGCACACAAGTCTGCATGTTGAAAGACTGTCAGTGCTAGGTTAAGCAGAGATCCCGGTGTGGACTTGGATTTGCTGCAGTTGGCTGTAGTGCTATATATTATACAGGCTGGATCACCCTGCCACAGATGTGAAACTAGCCTTAACTAGCATCAACTGAAAATTAGCTCTTGTTTGTTTTAGATAAGGAAGTTAGATTGTAATCCTTACTGGGTGCAAGGGATAAGAATATATATGAATAAAGACAATTTTAGTACAGTGTTGTGGAACAGGTTTATGTGATATAAGGATCTATAAATTAACGTAGTCTGGTTAGTTTGTTAGTTTAAATACCAACCCCTCTGCTGGCTTGGTGGCTGGCTTTTTCCAGGGGCAGGTTTGCCAACTGTCCAAAGATTCCTGGACATTCTATAAACATAGGGCACTTTTTCTAGTGTCCATGAAAAAAATAGATGTAGCCAAAATTGTGTTGTTATGTTAAAAATAATTTTCAATATATCTGTTTTCAAATATGTATTATTAAATGCTCTATAACTTTAACTACTTCCCAACATTGGAAATAATTCTTCATTCAGTAGAGGAGAAATCTTTAGCTCTAACTATGAGCATGAATATTCCAAAAGAAAAAATTCATACAAAGTAGAAAGCGTTTCTAATGCTTACACAGTGGAAATCTGACAAAACCAGCTCCATTCAATCACATGTTGAAAAACTTCAAAGGCTTGGCCAAGAGAGAGGATAAAAAGATCAAATTCTCAAACACATCTGTCTTAATCACATGTATTTAAGATTGACAAAGAGTGTGAGAAGGTCATGTTAAAGAACAGAACTTGACTTTGACAAGATTAAAAACAGATACTATTTTTGCCGCTAAGACTTCACCTTTTGGTAGCACAAATGTAAAAAAAAAGTTCTAAAATGAAAAGTAATGATCAATTCAAACAGAATAAAAGTAGTCACTGGTATATATTGTAAAATGCATGGCATTGTTCTGAGCTTCTACTATAAATGTGATTAAACTGAGCTGTATTATGAAGACTCTAAAACATTTCCCTTTTATTTATTACATTAGAGCCATATGTGCATGAAGAATTACACTCTGTGTCATCAGACAGCCCTCAGTTCCCAATAATGATTCTAGCATTTGTATGTATGCACCTTGCACATCTATCACCAGTGCATTAAAGGGAAGACCTAATCATATCCACCAACAACCAACCAATTAGTTGTGAAATAAATAAAAAAAATAAAGGCTAAACAATCTGAAAGTCTTGTATAAAGCCTTTATGGATTTTTGACATAAAAAAACTCACACAATTTGGTGCAAATGATATCTTGAACAAACATTTTGCAACTTTTTTTTTAATGCCATTCTTATCACTCTTTAAAAAGTTGTGGAACTTAACAGAAGGGGTGTTTCAGAAATCATAACTGAAATATACTCCAATTCATAGCTAGAGTACATTTCAGTTTTTGGTGCATAGACAGTAGAAGATGTGACTTATTGCGAGGTCTGCAAATGACAATAATCATCTTTCAGAGGGCTTTTTACAAAAACTGATGTGTGAAACGCTAGTCTTCAGTAAATAAGTCCCTATATTTTTACTAATAAGTTGCATGCCATTCCTTCACTGTCATCCTTTTCTACGAGAGTGAACAGGTGAATAGATTAATTTGTCATAATTTATCAAAAATAATTTATAGCTTGTGTATCTACGGTAGCACAGATTCTTAAATGATTTTCAAAAGAAAAATACTATTGAACCCTTGTTCTTATTTCATGAGATTTAATTAGGATTCAATGGTTTCATTTATTTAGTTTGGGGTTTTCTTTACCAACCATGTTTCTATATAACCTTATATATGGAGCAAATGCAAATAATAGAAAATGGTAATTGTTCATCATTGGGTAAATGTATATCGATAGACAGTCAAGAATAGTTCATATGCAAAAGTTAGCCAATAGCACTCTTTCCCATGGACTATATGGCTGTATTGCTCTGAAATTGCAGTTCATCCCCTTTATAGTGAAAAAGCCTGAGCTACAACAATAAAAGTAGCCTTTGGACAAGAAAATGCTGTTTTGGGAAAAAGCACCCTTTTTTTTTTGTAATCCTGAACAGCTTCTTGTAATGGGCAGTGGATTTGGATGCTCTGCACCAGCTGCATTGGTTTGACTTTGGGCAATCACTTATGAAATTATTTTGCCAGTTTTTTGTTTTTTACCCTTTAACCCCTATACAGTGTTCTGGTCTTCCCTGCAGGAGAGAATTCAGGCTGCTACCTCTTGAATTACTTCTGGTGTACTTGACAGCTGAACCATGGGGCCCAGAGACACAAGTACGAAGGACTGAGGGGTCAGGCAATATTCGTAGTCAGGTAACAGGTCGAGTTAAGGGCAGAAGCAGTTATAGCTTAACCCTCAGACTAGTCCGAATTTATGGTAGGCAAAAATGGATGAATAAGAGTAAAATGCTAAGGACAAGACAGGCAGAAGGAAATCACTAACATAGGCAGAGGTATTGTACATGTGTAGATGGTCAGAATAGCACACTTTTCACTGGTAGCTAGAGAACTAGTAAACTCAAAGTTCAGGTGCCCTTCTCTTGGGGAAAGTGTCTTAAATATCCAGGGATCAGGCAATAGGCTGTAAAAGAATTAGGAGGTGCATGTACTAGCCCTAGGTACTAGGTGGAGATCAATATGGAACAGAGCTGGAGGCTTTTATGATTGAGTGCAGGCAGCAGCCTGTGGGATATACTTGGGATGTCGGAGTTGGCGACAGCTGCAGGAGGAGGAAAAACAGGAGTGCCAGGACAGCGGGGAGGCCCACTGGGTAAGTAGCACAAGGAGAAGTGGGCCAGCAGCAGGGAAAGAACACCAGTGCAACACCTCTTCAGTGATAGATTAAAACTAAGATGGCCATAAAAGATCTAAGTCTTTCATGACTCATTATGGGTAAAGCAATTTGGGTAACTGGGTAGTGAATAGAGGTTAGCATATCTATTTGCCGCTTCGCAGATTCGTATCGAATCTTACAAATTTTCTCCTTCGAAGCGAATACGGATTTTTTCAGATTTGCTTCATATTATTCGTAAACCTTCGCAAAAATTTGAACGCTAACGATACGTACGATACGTACAATACGTACGATATGTACGAAACGTACGAAACGTATGCATTCTGCGTGAGGCGGGAAAATGACGATACGACCCACTCAAGAGCAAGAAAGTGAAGATACGCCCCCCTCAGAACTGGAAAAAAACTGCCCGGCCCACTGGGATCTAACTATTTGTACGTATAGGTAGTGAAGACTCCTCCCTCAGTACTCCACCCTCCTCTGAACCAGTTTAGACCAGCGCTGAACACTGAGCAAGTAGCAAGCATGATTAAAGAGCTGCGTCCCAACTGGAACCAGATGGCCTTTGGGGACGTGTTCCCTGAGTAACCCACCTACAGTGCCCTCATTCTCCTTACCGCCTGCGGAGTTAGTTGCGCATCGTGAGGTGGTTCTTTGTCGTCAGGCGGCTAGTGCGTCTGCTGTGGCTGGTGCGACTGGAACGTCTGCTGTGGCTCGTGCGGCGGAGGTAGCTAGAGCGTCCACTTCGCCGCCCAGGCGGAGATCCACGACAACACCTTCCATAAGGCAGAACCCGATTGTGCCACCATCGGTGACGGCCCATGCGCAGACCCTCTGGGACTATAAAAATGCCGTGGAGGACTGGGTGATCCAGGTACTGGACCACCCTAGGCCGGGAGATCCTGCATTGGAACGCCGAAAGGGAACAGTCCTGTGGTTTTCCGTTGAGAGGGGGTCTGGCTTCCTGGCAGACGACGAGGACAGAAAGGAGTATTTTGTGGGCTGCAGGTCGGTGAAACGGCTGTACCTGCCACAACCTCATCACAGCCTGTACGTGGGGGATCAGGTGGAGTACACCCCCATGGCGTCCTTGAAAGGCCCCTTTGCGACCGGGGTTACCCTCCTTTCTAAGCCCCTGGTACCTATAACAGAACCTGAATTGTGGCCAGATGAACCACCAGGTCCAGGACGCTTGCGCTGCCTTCAGGAGTTCCCAGATGGCATCCTCTGGTTCAGGGAAAAGCCACAGCCAGAGCCTCTGATTCCTGGACTGCCAGCACCATCACCACCACAGTCCTTTCAGCTGGGTCAGCTGACAACTTCATCGTTTACCTTCCAATCCACGGCGATCCACCAATACCAGCTGCAGTGGAAGATGAAGCCAGCAGTAGCCAGGGAAGCTGTGGCTACTTCCCCGGATGCAACCTTGCCGGAACCGCTGCAGCCAGAATTCCTTACCCCTGCTATCCCAGCAGGAGGATCCGGAAATGCGCAAATGGCTGCAGCGCTCACCAGCGTGACCACCACCCGGACCCGGTCAAGTCCTACTTCTGGAAGAAGAGGGCACTGGAGTTCTACTACGGCATCGAGCGTGCCCTACAAGAGGCAGGAGCGTCCTCTGATATCATTCAGCAGCAGTTCCAGCGAGAAGGAATTTATGTCCCTCATCTGAGGAACCCAACTACTGGATGAATGAAGGACGCCTCTGGAGGACCTATGGGAGCCACACCATGGACTGCACCTGACGGGTGAGAACTAGTTGGCACTTTTTATGTTTGTTTGTTTGTTTGTATTGCCCCCACTTGACTCTCACCCAGATGGACATGGCTGTCAGGACCCCATTCTGCAGAAAAATCCCAGTTGCGCCTAAACGTGCCTATTTTCCTTTTTCCCGCTTCTCAGGTTATTTGGGAGCCCCCTTTGCAAAAAGGGTTCTCAATTTGCTGCTATTCTCTATTATCCATGTGGATTACACGTTACCTGTTTGGCTTACAATATTACCTCACGTGGATTACAATTGAATTTTGGACTATGTGTTCCAGACAGTGTTTTATCATGCCAACTAAGAGCCATAAGGAGAGACTCAAACATATATCTGCAAATGTGAAATTGATTGCACTAAAATGTTTGCATACTTATGTCGTTGCTGTGTTTTAGCTACACTGTTTTTACTGGTTCAGCACTTCAGCCCATTGTATTTATTCTTTTTTAGGTACTGCAATGTATGTGTGCTATTTTGCACGTTTCGTCCAGTGTTTTTAGTAAATTATGCACTTAGCTGGACAGCTAGCAGTGAGCACCTTATTTTTCTACCTCATATGGACTGCCTCTAAAGACTGTACGCCATGGCCTAGCCTTGTACGTATGACGCACTCGCGCATCAATAGTACGGTAAGGATTCGTACGCACTTTTGTACGCTACTGCTTACGTATTGCGTACCTTTAACTACGCTGACTGTACGTTCATAATTTGTGCAGGAATGTTCGCAAAACAACAATTTTTTTTTTTACGTAGATTCGTCCGAATAAATTTCTTTAAGTACGAATCTTGTCAGAAATTCGGCGAATATTCGGCGAAGCGAATTTTGGATGATTCGCTGATCTCTAGTAGTAATAATTTGTATAAAGCAGGAAAAGAAACAACTTATTAGTTAATACCAAGAAAAGTGGATCAAGAAAAGTGGAACATTTGATACATTTAAAATGTATCAATCCTGAAACAGAACATTAGGATAGTACATCCTTTCAATGTGGGTAAGAACAATAGAAATTTCATATTTAAACTTTTATTCTTTTTGTCTGCACAAATCTTACACAGAACAGATATTATACCAGACTTTAACCCACATATTAAGAAATGCATGAACACTCATATATTTCTCACACATTTATAATACATTTATCATCTATTACTGATAACGATCGACTCAAAATTAAGTTCATCATGACTTGCATTACTGACATTAAAGGTGTGATCCGAAGACTAATTTCCTTGTGCTTTGTGATAACAAATCAATTTTCCCTAACATGGCGGTAAAAATAAAATCACCTCATCCATTTGATAGTGTAGAGGCCATCCATTTGCTTAAAGATCCTGCGCAAAATCTCGTGAATTTATTATGAATTTATTTAGGTGTTGGGTTACATTTTTTAGATTTCTCATCTGGTATTTTCATTTAGGGGTCAATTCTGAGGTGTGAATTAATTTGGGTCTGATTTGAGTTATTTATTAAATTAGGGGTCTCACCTCATTTAGGATCTAGTCTGTGATCTGAGTTTATTTACAGATAATTTCTGAATCTCTGAATTTATTTAGAGAGTGGGTCTGGACAATTGTTTTTGTTTGGTGTCTGAGTTAATTTTTCAATCTAACCTCAATTTGAATGCCTTCCCTGCAACCAACCTGCATTTTCAACTTGTGTTTTATCTGCACCCCCTCCTAGATTTCAATACCGAATCTATCTATACATGTATCTATACATGTGCAGTCATGGCCAAAAGTTTTGAGAATTATACAAATATTAATTTTTACAAAGTCTACTGCTTCAGTTTTTATAATGGCAATTTGCATATACTCCAGAATGTTATAAAGAATTATCAGCTTAACAGCAATTACTTGCAAAGTCAATATTTGCCTAGAAAATGAACTTTATCCCCCAAAACACATTTCAACATCATTGCAGCCCTGCCTTAAAAGGACCAGCTAACATCGTTTCAGTGATTGCTCCATTAACACAGGTGTGGGTGTTGATGAGGACAGGGCTGGAGATCAATCTGTCATGATTAAGTAAGAATGAAACCACTGGACACTGTAAAAGGAGGCTGGTGCTTGGCATCATTGTTTCTCTTCTGTTAACCATGGTTATCTCTAAAGAAACACGTGCAGTCATCATTGCACTGCACAAAAATGGCCTAACAGGGAAGAGTATCGCAGCTAGAAAGATTGCACCTCAGTCAACAATCTATCGCATCATCAAGAACTTCAAGGAGAGAGGTTCCATTGTTGCCAAAAAGGCTCCAGGGCGCCCAAGAAAGACCAGCAAGCGCCAGGACCGTCTCTTAAAAGTGTTTCAGCTGCGGGATCGGGCTACCAGCAGTGCAGAGCTTGCTCAGGAATGGCAGCAGGCAGGTGTGAGTGCATCTGCACGCACTGTGAGGCGGAGACTCTTGGAGCAAGGCCTGGTCTCAAGGAGGGCAGCAAAGAAGCCACTTCATCAGGGACAGACTGATATTCTGCAAAAGGTACAGGGAGTGGACTGCTGAGGACTGGGGTAAAGTCATTTTCTCTGATGAATCCCCTTTTCGATTGTTTGGGACATCTGGAAAACAGCTTATTCGGAGAAGACGAGGTGAGCGCTACCACCAGTCTTGTCTCATGCCAACTGTAAAGCATCCTGAAACCATTCATGTGTGGGGCTGCTTCTCAGCCAAGGGAATCGGCTCTCTCACAGTCTTGCCTAAAAACACAGCCATGAATAAAGAATGGTACCAGAATGTCCTCCGAGAGCAACTTCTCCCAACCGTCCAAGAGCAGTTTGGCGATCAACAATGCCTTTTCCAGCATGATGGAGCACCTTGCCATAAAGCAAAGGTGATAACTAAATGGCTCAGGGAACAAAACATAGAGATTTTGGGTCCATGGCCTGGAAACTCCCCAGATCTTAATCCCATTGAGAACTTGTGGTCAATCATCAAGAGACGGGTGGACAAACAAAAACCTACAAATTCTGACAAAATGCAAGCATTGATTGTGCAAGAATGGACTGCTATCAGTCAGGATTTGGTCCAGAAGTTGATTGAGAGCATGCCAGGGAGAATTGCAGAGGTCCTGAAGAAGAAGGGTCAACACTGCAAATATTGACTTGCTGCATTAACTCATTCTAACTGTCAATATAAGCTTTTGTTACTCATAATATGATTGCAATTATATTTCTGTATGTGATAAAAACATCTGGCAAACACACATAAAAACCAGAGGGCAGCAGATCATGTGAAAATATAATATTTGTGTCATTCTCAAAACTTTTGACCATGACTGTACATGAGTGAGGAACACCTTTTACAATTGCATACTGAAAAATTCTCAATCATTCGAATACACTTTGGGGGTCATTTACGAACAAATATACACCACTTTTGTGGCATATATCTGGCACAGATGTTGCGACAGAATCTGCTTCTTTCCCACTCATGCCAGGTCTATACATTTTTTATAGTTTACTTTTTCCATAGCTTTTTTATAGTTACATTTACAGAGTTGTATGAGGGCTCATTTTCAGCAGGGAAATCTGTAGTTTTTATTGATAACATTTTGGGGTGTGTAGGACTTTTTATTCATTTTTTTGGGGGGGGAGTGAAATGATGAAGAAACAGCACATGAGTAGAGATGAGCGAGCATGATCATCCGAGCTTGGTGCTCGTTCGAGTATTACGGTACTCGTAAGTGCTCGCTGCTCAGACGAGTATCTCGCCATGCTCGAGGAAATGGCATCTCCCGCATTTTGAATTTTTGCCGCCTATAAACTCAGCCAATCACAAGCCAGGAGACTCTGCCGTACACCCAGCATCACGTGGGGCCCTTACATGTCGATAGCAGGGGTTGGCTGGCCTGATCAGGTGACCCTGGAATATACTAGTGACTGCCCGCGGTGCTCAGCTCAGATGCTGTCTGGATGTCGTTAGGGACAGAGCTGCTGCGTTTCAGGGAGAGTGTTAGGGCCTGGATTTAGTTCTCTGTTAGGCAGGAGTGATCTCAAAAGAACCCAACAGCCCTTCTCCTGGCTGGGCTGGCTGGCACTAGTAGTGCAGCTATCGCCATATATAACCCTTTTTTTTATTGTTTTATCTCAGTGATACAAATCCATTTCATACAGCAGTGTGGAACCATTCTGTGTGTCAGTTCAGCTGTCCACTCACCACAAACCACAATCCGTATTTTCTGTCCAGGTGACCCATACTGTAGTCACGTAATCAAATACGGTCTTTTGCTTTCACTGATAAAGCTACATTAGAAAAATCTCTGTGCGACATTTGTCTGGGTTGCAATCAAAATAGCCACAGTCAGCAGGGGCTGAGTTTGCTCTGTGATAGTTTCTGCACGTCACGTTAAAAAAAAAACTATATAAAAAGATATATTAAAAAAAACTATATAAAAAAATAGTTTTTTTGCTGTTTTATCTCAGTGACACAAATCCATTTCACACAGCTGTGTGGAACTATTCTGTGTGTCACAGTTCAGCTGTCCAGTCACCACAAACCAAAATCCGTATTTTCTGTCCAGGTGACACATTCTGTATGTCACTTAATTAAAAAAGGTCTTTTGCTCTCACTGAGACAGCTACATTACAAAAATCTCTGCGCGACATTTGTCTGGGTTGCACTTAAGCAGACCAAGTCTGCCTAATCTAATACTTTCAGTGTAATTGCTCCATACTGCACGGTACGTAATAAAATACGTAATTTTGCTCTAACTTATCCACCTATATACAAAGCACAATCCGTATTTTATGTCCAGGTGACCCATTCTGTTTGTCACTTAATTAAAAAAGGTCTTTTGCTCTCACTGACACAGCTACATTACAAAAATCTCTGTGCGACATTTGTCTGGGTTGCACTTAAGCAGACCAAGTCTGCCTAATCTAATAGTTTCAGTGTAATTGCTCCATACTGCACGGTATGTAATAACATACGTAATTTAGCTCTAACTTATCCACCTATATACAAAACACAATCCGTATTTTCTGTCCAGGTGACACATTCTATACGTCACTTAACTAAAAAAGGTCTTTTGCTCTCACTGATACAGCTACATTACAAAAATCTCTGTGCGACATTTGTCTGGGTTGCACTTAAGCAAACCAAGTCTGCCTAATCTAATAGTTTCAGTGTAATTGCTCCATACTGCACAGTATGTAATAACATACTTAATTTTGCTCAAACTTATCTACCTATATATTTTCTTGTTCAGATTGAACAAGTTTGTGGGTTTCAGTACAGCAGGCCCATTTTTTTTTATATATAATACACTTATATACAGAAAATGTTGAACCCCAGGGCTAAGGGTCGAGGACGAGGGCGTGGGCATTCAATTACTGCAGGGGGCAGAGGCCGTGGTCCTGGGCACGGTGTGACAGTACCTGCTGATGAGGGAGCAGGGGAACGCCGCAGAGCTACACTCCCTAGCTTCACGTCTCAACTTACAGGGACACGTGGTAGACCAGTCACCAGTCAGTCTTCCACGCAGTCCACCCACGTTACCCAAGGGGAGCACTCCTCTGGCTCCTCCACCTCAACCTCCTTCCCCCCAGTCTGCCCCCTCCCAGGAAAATTTGGAATGCGATCCGGCATACTCTGAGGAACTGTTTTCTGGACCCTTCCCAGAGTCACAAACCACTTCTCAGGTTGCTGCTGACCTCTTTCACGATGCCAAAGTTTTCCATCTGTCGCAGTCTATGGGTGATGATGATGATGACAATGTTGACTTAGTGGAAGAAGTGTGTAAAGAGGTGTCGGACGATGAGGAGACACGGTTGTCACACAGTGGTGAAGTTGTTGTCAGGGCAGGAAGTCCAAGGGGGGAGCAGACTGAGGAATCGGAGGATGACGAGGTGACTGACCCAAGCTGGGTTGATAAGCCGAGTGAAGACAGTGCTTCTGAGGCAGAGGCGAGTGCTGCACCAGAACAGGTTGGAAGAGGCAGTGGTGTGGCCAGAGGGAGAAGCAGGGCCAGAGCTGGTGCATCAGCAGCAACTGTTTCACGTAGTGAAGCTCCTGTGGCGA
>ONZH01019892.1:0-18948 GCA_900303285.1 Rhinella marina
AATTTTATTTGTTTTTCGCCTGCTACCTCATTCTAACTCGTTCACTCAGTTTTCACCGCCATAGTGGGTTGCACTATAGCAGCCCAAGTCTGCACAGTCCTTTTTTTCTCTCTAACTGATCGATACTACACGTCACATTAGAAAATACGTTTTTTTGCTCTCAGTTAATACACATATATTTGAAAAAGTTCAATGGAACAGTTTTCTGGGTTGAACTATACCAGGGCGAGTCTGCAGAATCCTTTGTTTCTCTCTAATTGCTATATACTACACGTCACATTAGAAAATACGTTTTATTGCTCTGTTATACAAATATATTTGAAAAAGGTCACTGTGGGGCAATTTTCTGGGTAGCACTATGCCACGCCCAGTCTGCACAATCCTTTGTTTCTCTCTAATTGATATATAATACAGTTATATACACAAAATTTTGAACCCAGCAGGGGTGCCACCACTACCAGCCTAACCACCACCAGCATACGCAGTCATATGAGTGCTAAACACCCGACTCAATGGAACCAAGGCCGTTCACCTCCTGCGGGTCACACCACTGCTCCATCCCCTGTGTCACTTGCTGCCTCTGCGAGTCAACCCCCCGCCAAGGACCCCGGCACGAGCTCCTCCCACCCAAAAACTACCCCTTCGCCTCCACAATCCTCCACACTGTCCACCAATGTGTCCCTGCGCAGCGTTCAGCTGTCATTAGATCAGACATTGGAGCGCAAGCGAAAATAAAGTTCCACCCACCCACATGCACAAGCCCTCAATGTCCACATACAGGGCCACGCTAAATTTTAATGTGCTTCGCCTGCTCCCGCAGTGTAACTCGGTCACTCTGTAGTCACAGCCATACAGGGCCACGATAAATTTTTATGTGCTTCACCTGCTCCTGCAGTGTAACTCGGTCACTCTGTAGTCACAGCCATACAAAGCCTTGATAAATTTTTATGTGCTTCGCCTGCTCCTGCACTGTAACTCGGTCACTCTGTAGTCACAGCCATACAGGGTCATGCTAAATTTTTATGTGCTTTGCCTGCTCCCGCAGTGTAACTCGGTCATTGTGTAGTCACAGCCATACAGGGCCACACTAAATTTTTATGTGCTTCGCCTGCTACCGCAGTGTAACTCGGGCACTCTAAACGAGTCTGACCCAGGGGCCGCTCATGTACTGCCCACACCGAGGATTGCGGGGCCTACCCCTCTCAGACTTATTATGCCTCTTCCTCCAACCCCTCCTCCTCCTCCTACTCTCAGTTACCATCCATGAGCACGGCGCCTTCAGTCGGTAGCTTTAGGCGCAGCAGCAGTGCCGTGGGTAAGCGCTAGCAGGCGGTTCTCAAACTGCTGAGCTTAGGTGACAAAACGCACACCGCCCAAGAGCGGTTACAGGGCATCATGGCGCAGACCGATCTGTGGCTGGCACCGCTGAACCTCAAACCAGGCATGGCTGTGTGTGACAACGGGCGTAACCTGTTGGTGGCTCTGCCACTCGGCAGACTCACACATGTGCCATGCCTGACCCACGTGTTCAATCTCATAGTTCAGCGGTGTTTTTGGTGTTTCGCCTGCTACCTCACTCTAACTCGGTCACTCTGTTGTCACCGCCACACAGGGTCACGCTAAATTTTATTTCTTCTTCGACTGCTACCTCAGTCTAACCCGGTCACTCTGTTGTCACCGCCATGCTGCGTCAGGGTAAATTTTTGGGTGGCTCACCTGCTACCTCATGTAACTTGGTCACTTGTTGGTGTCACCGCCATGCTGTGTCAGGCTTATGCCTACGTCGTGGGGCGGGGGATAGGACAGCAGTGCCAGCATGGGCATGGGTGATAGAACTTCGTTGCACCTAGTTGGGTGCTTCCCTAACATGTGATGGGCATGTGCCTCGCCCTTCTTGGTTTGGGTGAGCACAATTGCCTTGAGGGTCACCACTAGGCTGTTGCCCAAGAATTTGGGGTAATGGTGGGATAAGGCAGCCTCAGAAGCATCCATGCATGCTGCCCCTGCTGTTTCCTGTCCATTTCCGTGGTGTTTCCATCATTTGAGGTTTCCAGGTTTTCACCCAGCCTTCCCTAGGCAGAGCCTTGGTCCCCTGCAAAAAATGCTAGAGTCTCCCATTGACTTCAATGAGGTTCGTTATTCAAAACGAGCACCCGAGCATCGTGAACAATTCGACTCGAATAACGAGCACCTGAGCATTTTAGTGCTCTCTCATCTCTAGAGATCACCCATAATGCCGTGCAGCCAGCCAATCCACAGTGATGTCACAGCCCTATAAAACCCTCATCCCTCGAGGTCTCCACCATTTTCCTGTGTTCTAAGCATAAGGAGAGATGTGGCAAGCGCTCATGTGCTAGGGACAGTGCTGCTGAAAATGATTGATAGAAGAATATTGTAAGGGTGAGTGCAGGGAGACTTATTCTGCATTAGTTTTATTTAGTCATTCCCACATTTACTGATTCCTACATCAGCCGTAAACTAAGATATGTATTTCAATACCAATAAAATGGATGCAATTATTATAACAGTGCCAACCAATACCATCCTCATCTTTTGCTGGCTTTACTTCTTCCAAATCATCCTTCAAAGTCACTACGTTCTAGAAAAAATCAGCAAGATGCAAAGAGATGTTCCTGATGACATTTTCTCATTGATAGTAGATGAAGTAGAAAAGGAGGAAATGCATATGGCAGAAGAAGGGCTCTCACCTATAGGGCAGGAGAGATCTGGGGCTGGAGAAGTGGGTATGCCAGAATTGATTAATAGTCAGACAACCTGCAGGAGATTGCAGGCCAGAACAGCAATAATATGCATATTGTGCCCCCACCTAACCAGCCAAACTCCATACCAGCAACAGCACTTGTTTAACGGGGCATTAAAGGTGCCATGCGATCAATAACAATGAAGATCGACTATAAAGTGTGGTCTTCATTATGACATGAAAGGCAGCTGTGGGCTAATTGGCCATGTGGTTCTTCACCGCAGCATGGTTGCAATCGTGTGGCCGTACCTTAAGGCAGAGTGGCCTAAGACAAAGTGATTTATAGCGATTTGTGATGAATTAATTTGGAACAAATCAAATTTCTTGGCTAACTTTGGCAAAGTTGCTGAATCGAATTTTTAAAATTCAGCTCATCTCTATTCAATACTGATCAGTCTGATTGATGAATCTATGTTTGATAGATGCCTGAGGAATGCTACCTATCAGAATGCTTAAAGGGGTTATCCCATAATTAATGTAAAAAATGAGAATTGGACATCATATAGTATATGACAATATCTTTCTAACAAAGCTAGAACCTGTCCTGTACCTCACATGGATCCAGAGATCTCCCCATTCATTGCTCTGCTAGATTAATATCTTTTCTGCTGCAGCTCAGGGGATGTGTCTTTTTTGCTGGAGCTCTCTCC
Organism: Rhinella marina; assembly: GCA_900303285.1. Classification (NCBI taxonomy): domain Eukaryota; kingdom Metazoa; phylum Chordata; class Amphibia; order Anura; family Bufonidae; genus Rhinella; species Rhinella marina. Next base: position 3,412 of record ONZH01019892.1, read on the forward strand.
CTATCACAACTCAGGAGGCAGTTGAAGAAATAAGAAAAATAACACAGAGCAGTTAGTGCTATACAGATATATTTTATTGAATAACAAATTTTTATAGCTATAAACATTTTTTAATTACATACAATTACAAAAGTTTTCAGACCCAGGTGCTGGTTTAAAAACTGTAGAATATTTTTCACGTGACACCCCCTTTAAATGTATTCAGTTTAATTCCATAAAAACACAATATAATATACGAGCTCTCTGTTGACTGTTAGATGTGAAAAATGAATGCATGTGGAAAGAAAATTTCTCTTAAAGGGACTCTTTCACCTGTTTTTCACCTATATAACTAAGAGCACTGTCCCACAGAAGATTGCATACACATTCCAGACATACCTGTGTACACTTTGTGTCTGTATTACATGTCCAGGAAAAGCACTTTTATTCTGCTGGAAAACTGCTCCCAAGTGCCCAGTTCTGCTGCTGCAAGTGCTCAAAGCAAACCAGACTGAAGAAGGGAGGGCTGCTTTCTGACCGTCTTTGAAAGCTGACATTCCAAATTTTCAAATTATACCAAAATCACATTATATCCAATATATAAGAAAATATAGCTGTTAGAAATTGAGTCCGGAGAGAAAGCTGTTTTTAGTTTCACTTTCAGCTGAGCACTCGGGAACTGTTTTCCTGCAGAATAAAAGTGCTTTTTTCTGAACATGTAATACAGACACATAGTGCACACAGGTATGTCTGGGATGTGTAGGCAATCTTCTGTGGGGCACTGCTGTTAGTTATATAGGTGAAAAACAGGTGAAAGACTCCCTTTAAGGAAAGAGAGATGAGGAGGAAGGTGAAACCCACTGGCTAGAGGTAGTTCTTTAGAGTCAGGAATTATGGAAGAGATGAATTAAACATAGGGATTGACAGATTGAAATATTGGTTTAAAACTCTAAGAAATGGTTAGAGAATAAGTCAATGATATGCACTGAATATAGCATGATGATGTAGCATAAAGGATGGATCACATAAATATTGCGTGAAACATTCAAATAAATAACACCCAGAGCTACTATTTAAATGATGTTTCCAGGGAATTGTTGCGTTTTATCTAAGGCCTTCAGCCTGCCTCCGTAAACAGAAGATTCATACTTCAAAGAAAAAAAGGGGGGTCACTCAGCACATCCCAGTGTGCAGGTGCACGTTGCTATGGCTGGATACACAAAGAAAAGAAAATAAATACAATGCAACAGCACTCTGCAAACCAAATACAGTACAAAAATGCCATAGTGATATAAAATATTTTCATGATAATACTACATTCATTTAGTAAATTTGAGATTCTTGGCAAATATATTTTGTACAAAATTATTTGGGCCCATCTGCCAAACGTCAAGGTGTTCTCTGTAAGACGAGAACCTAACACTATTTCCTACCTGTTATGTGCCATAATGGCATCCATAAAATTCAGGGGGTGTTGGCTTCACATGCATGCTGGGTCCATTCTGCCTTTTGCCATTTCTGGTGCTTCAAAGGCCTCCACTAAATCCAGGGATGCAGGTACCAACATGCATGCCGAGCCCACTCTATACCTCTATACTAAGAGCAGACTACGGCTTAATACTTACACTGATTAAAATCAGCGAGAGATAGCCTTGATGTTTGGCAGACGGACCCAAATAATTTTGTACAAAATATATTTGCCAAGAATCTCAAATTTACTAAATTAATGTAGCATTACCATCAAAATATTTTATATTACTATGGCATTTTTGTACTTTATTTGGTTTGCAGAGTGCTGTTGCATTGTATTTATTTTCTTTTCTTTAGAAGATTCATACTTACCTGCTCATCGCTGCTCCTGCATAGCCTCTGCTGCATCCATGTTACAGGCCAGATAGTGTTTACATCTGGTGCTGCATGGGCATAGTCACATGCTCCTCTGCAGCCATTGACTGGTTTCAGCAGCGATGTGCCACTTGTGGCCACATCACCACTGAAGCCAGTTATTGGGTGACCATGCAGCTCCATATACAAATACTGCATTGAGTTGAACATGGACACAGCAGAGGCAGCACAGAGGACTTGAGTGAAAGGGAGCAGATAACTATGAATCTTCTTTTTAAAGCGGAAGGCTTTTGGTATTAAAGTGTAATAATTCCTTGAAAACCCCTTTAAAAGGTACCATATAGAATCAAGACAATATAAACAGTATCCTGCTGCATTTATTCATAGTAGATCAAAAGTGTTATATAGGATCCAGATAAATAGGGCAGAGTTATTACAAATATTGAAACCTATAGTAGTTCAGATAGTTTCCTACAATATCCACATAAATGGCTCATGCAGAATAGAGATAAAAAGAGCATTCATTGATCTACTGAATATGACATGCAGTACCCATATAAACAGTATAAAAGATCATCCAGATAAAAGGTGTAGACAGCATCGATATGCCATACAACAGCCTGATAAAAAGTACTACAGATGAAAGGATTTTCTGAAATTCATTTTGGTTATATATCTATTGTAGGCCATGTGACTTGATTAGGTCGGACTAAATATGACCCAAATGGACAGAGCGCCAATTTCCCTAGTGTATGACAATTTGAGGTCTCGTAGGACTGTACACCCTTTCAAACTCAATAAAGCTGGGAGGGAGAGATACGTACAGTACAGTAGCTGCTAGTTCATCCAACAGCTAATGAAAGCATATGGCTACCCTAACACTTTGGTCATGCCTGCAAAGTTTGCAAAACCTGCTAATGCTCCTGGTGCTCATTCATAGAGGAAACATCTTTGCACCTGTGTCCATTTGCATAGAGTCTGTTGGATCCTACATGTCCCCTGTATTTCAGTGTGCCTCTAAACTTCCTGCAGGTGCTGTCTAAAAGATAAACTGTTGCCTATGGCAGCCAATCACAGCATAGCATTTTTACCCATACTGAGCAACCACAGGAGAGCTTTCATTTTACCACAGCAAACCACCCAACTGTTCCAGATCTGGAAGGACATTCCTTGATTTCGGCAGCTGTTCCATGGTCCTGGGGCAGTTGAACTATATCCCTATTTAAACTTTGACTACTGTGCAGGGGTAACATGGGGCATGACTACTGGGTAGGGGCACTATGGGGGCATACATTCTGTTTAGGGAGCACTATGGGGCAATAAATACTGTGGTAGGGCACAATGTGTTCATGACTACTGAGTGGGAGCACTTTGGAGGCATACATACTATGTGGGGGGCATTATAAGGATATAAGTGCTGTGTGGGAGCAGTATCGGGATGCTACTGCTATTGTCATTCTTCAGTCTTTTCAAAAGTTGGGAGGTATATTGCAGCACTTTTTACAATACTGTAGATCTATGTTTACCGACCTGTGGCCATCCAGCTGTTGCTAAACTACAACTCCAGTTATTCTATGACAGCTTTCAACCACCAGGTATGATAGTAGCTGTAGTTCTGCAACAACTGAAGAGCCACATGTTGCTAAATATAGGTTTATGGTATTGTAAGTGATGTTGTAAAATAAAAGCTGTGCTGTGATTGCTTTCTTTGGGCAAAAATGAAAGCTGTGATTTAAGGTTGATCAAACCTGTCGAATTTCTGTTCGGTTCAGGTTTTCTGGTTCAGGTTTTTGAAAATTGGCTACAGTTGCTATAGAAATTGATATTATAACACCCTCTTGTCTCCTAGGACTCTCCTAGGAAACGTACGGTATCTCTTTTTCTTTTTCTTTTTTTTTTTTTAATACATTTTTGCTTTTTCCCTCCCCAAAAATCTTGAATGCAATGACAGCAATAGTGCATCATGTCTAAATGATACTGACATACATAGCTATGGGTTAACGCATTTTTGACGGAATTAACATGTAGCATATTTAAAAACATACTTTGCCAGCACATGTGTTATACTTTTTTATATTCAAATGCTTCCAAATATTGTCCCTTTTCGAGGACAGATAGTGTTTAAACACATGATGTTATGGGATTACAAATTCAAAAAGAAAGAAAATAGTGGCTTTTTGGAAGACCAAATGTCAAAAATGTATGCATTAACAGGGTCAGAATGCCTACCCATATGACACACACAAAATTAATTGTCAGAAGTAAAAGTGGCTCGTTGTGAACGAGCCTATAAAAATTCTGCCTTTTAACTGGGAGCATCAGTATTGCAGTGTGGATGTGGAAAGGGTACGGTAATATGAGGCATGTGGCCACAATAGTAGCGGTAGCAGAAGCAGCATAAAATGGAACATACAAGGCAGTAGGTCGGCTGTCTATGGATAGTAGTAGTAATAGAAGTACTGGTAGTAGTAGTGTAGGAGTAGTGGTAAATATGTAGCATTAATAGTGGTGTCAGTAGGGGATTAGCAGTGAGGAGAAGAAGCAGCCATATGGTTTATGTTTGCAGGCAGACAACAGCATAATGTTCTTTGTTCTGTTCTTTGGGAGGTACAAAGTCTCTGCTATTTATTGCTACCACAACCACCCTCCTCTTCTGGTGCATCTTCCTCCTCAGCACCCCAATCTGGCTCCCAAGTCTTGTCCAGCACAAAATCATCATCGGGTCCTCACCTTCTCTGACTCTTTTATCCGATTGTGAGATATCATGGTGGGCTCTTTACTCTCTCTACTCTGCTCTGCATTTGTCTCAAAGTCGTTGTCCCCACCAGCAATATCATGGCTATGGGTGTCCCTACTACCACCACCAAAACAGATATTCATGGTGTCTTCAGCCTCGTCCTAAATTTTTTCCTCAAGGCAGTACAAACACAGACTGCTCTCACAGGGAGACTCTCTTGATTCAGCTGCAGGGCTTGGTGGGGTTTTCTTGACATATCTTAGGAAATAGGAAGGCCCCCCACTAGGAAGGGGTAGTGAACACTGTGAAGACTCCACTGAAAGCCTTCTCTGGGGCTGCAAGGAGGAGGAGCAGAAGCAACGTTGTCACCGTGGGCTCAATGGCACTGTGTCAGACTCAGAAGTCACCTCCGCGTTAACCTGCTGCGACTGAAAGGAAGACTGAGCCATACAATCCACAATCTCATCCTCTTTCTCCTCACCGATAATGTTTTGCCTTTTTGAAGCCAGAGACAACTGTGGCCCATTACTGTTACCGCTGGCTGGAGAGCTGGTGCTTCCACTACCCACATTCTGGCTCTAGGACTTTTGTTTGGAACCCTTCAGTATTCCTGAATTTTTTGGGCCTAAATGTACACAGTCATACAAAGTATGGAACGGTTTACAAATCTGACAAAGGAACTGAAAGAAAGGAGGTCCAATACAATGTCCTTTCCTTTCCATAAACACCCAACACAATTCTCCAGTGTAAAACACAAGATGTACTGACACACACACACACTTGAAGTTTCTGAAGATGCACCAACATGGATTTCAGCCTAGTTTTTCACATTGCCACTCACAGATATTAACCGCCCGCTACCCTGCGTATTGTAAGACAACTATATGCTGTTTTTCCAAACTTCAACAGAAAAAAATAATAATTTGAACTGTGTGGAGATGAAACAACACAGATTTTTGTCTAGTGATTCCCATCACCACTCACAGATGTTAACCTTTCAACCCTGTGTACTGTAAGACACATATAATCTGGTTTTCAAAACTTCAACCCAAAAAAATGAAATGTAAACTGTGTGGAGATGAAACAACATGGACTTTTCCTACTTTATCACTCACAGATGTTAGCCTTCTATACCCTGTGTATTGTAAGACATGCAGGTTTTAAAAACTTCAACCAAAAAATAAATAAATTTGAAGTATATGGAGATGAAACAACACTGATTTTAGGCTAGTATGTCATATCACCACTCACAGATGTTAATCATTGCTACTCAATATATTGTAAGACATGTGTATGCTGGTTTTAAAGACATCAAACCCAAAAAATTACATTTGAACAGTGTGGAGGGGGGGATGAGAAAGAAACACCCTGGCAGGTAGCGGATTCTGAGGTTCTGCAGCAGCTGCAGTTGTGCTGAAAGGTACACCCAGCCTAAGCTCCTCACTGCTGATTCTTTGGCTAACCGCTTTCCCTGCCTGTCCCTATTCCATACAATTCTTCTTCTTGGTAATTCTAAACTTTCCCTTCAATGTCCTTGACAGTAGACTAGAAGCTTGATTGTGACTTTTGACAGTCCCTAGATCATTTTTCTGTCAGACACTTTAAAGACCCATCCACTCTCATTCATAGCCCAACACAGAATTATATTCTGCTCGTTCTGCAAAGTCAATTTCCTGCCTGCTGCAGAACAGAGTTGCTAATCCAAGATGAAATAAAAGACTGAGCTGCTCTAAAGTCCAGAGACACTCCAGATCACAGTTAAGCAGAGACTTGCCGGCCATGACGCCTGCCGCACATGCGAGCGGGCGTCATGCTCCCACGCGTAATGCGTAAGGGTTAAACACCAGCAGGCTTCTACCCCCAATAAAGGACACTTTTTGGAATATTTTTTTAATTTTAAAAATGCATAACAAATCCAATTGTGCAGTGTGTTCTTAAACAGGCTGTTTGTTAACACTTGCAATCACGTTTTTATCCATAGTTATATACATTTGTACTGTAGCAATCAGTTTCGATTCTTAACAAGTTAATAAGTAAACAGTGGCAAAAAACTTTTAGTTGACATTTTAAAGGCCTTCTATGGCTTTTGTGATGTCACTGTAAGACATGATATCACACTCAGGTTTAGAACTGCTACATCCTTATGCCACTTTCACTATGATAATTACTATTAAAAAATGAAAACAAGAAAGATATGACAAGACAAAATTTGTGCCATAGGAGACCTTAGAGTGTCATACACAAATTTTCAGGCCAGTAGTAGGAGTTTTGATTTGGGTCAAATTTATTCGGACCCAAATAAATTTTTTTTGAGCGTTTTGTTAAAATTGGATCCCCCAAAAATTTCAAGAAATGTAGCCATTTCTACTTGCAACTGATAGCAGAATTTTTGTTTTTCAGAGGAAGCATTGTAAAACACCATTATTAGCCCACCTGCAAATACTAAAACATTTGGCATATTTGAAGCGGTTTATTCATTTTTTTCACCTTAAACTACTTTCTAAAAGCTTAAAACTTTGCTGCAAAATGTGTAGACAGTGTTTGCTATCAAAGTCTGCATAATTTCCTGTCACTGTTTCATTTTTTATTCTTACAATTTATCCATGTGTAAAATGAATGGCAATCACTATAATTACATTCCTGCATTTTGTTCCACTCTGCAGGTAGACAAAGGCAAAAGATCTACAGAATATAATCTGGCTTTGAATCAACATGTATAAATTAAAAAGCAAAATGTATAAAATTAATAGGTTAACCTGTAACTTAGTTGTTCCAATATCATTTTCTTTTCTTAGCTTGACATCTTAATATTACATTGACTTTAGTTTCCTGAAAGACAGTGTTTATAAAGTCATTATTATATTTGTCAATGTATTAATAAATAGGTTTTCTTTACTAAAAAGAATGCTTTGTTTAGCTATGTGATAAAATGAAAACAGCCAACTTTCTCAAGAAAAGACACATTTAACCACATATATTTTTTTGACTAATTAATTGGAATTCACTCTTCAAAGTGGGACAATGTAGTTGAGTGTGATTATGTTCAAACATAAAAATAAGTCATATATTCATATTTTAAATGTTTACTATTTTATATTCATAAATATAACTGTATATGTGCATCCAAAGCAGAAATGTACTAGGGACTCTCTACTCTCAACATCAACATCCAGCTAAAATGCTTCCATCCCATGTTAAAGGGAACCTGTCATGAAAATGCAAGTTAAAGGGAGTCTGTCACCTTATTTTCACCTATATAACTAACAGCACTTCCCCCAGTGTGCACTGTGTGTCTGTATTCCATGTTCAGAAAAAGCACTTTTATTCTGCAGGAAAACAGCTCCCTTCTGTAGGGCACTGCTGTTAATTATATAGGTGAAAATGTGGTGACAGACTCCCTTTAAGTTACAGGCAGCATGTTCTAGAGCAGGAGAAGCTGAGCATATTGATATATAGTTTTATGGAAAAAGATTCAGTAAAACTTTATATTCCTGCTCATTCTGGGTTTTGACGTCTGGGATGTGGTCCTATCATTAATTGATAGCTATCTCTGCATACATAGTTATAGAGGGAAGAATGTCAATCACTGACAGGACCACTGCCTTGACTTCAATGCCCAGAATGAGCAGGAATTTAAATTAATGAAATCTTTTTTTACTCTATCTTTTGCAACAAAACTGTATATCAATCTGCTCAGCTCCTCCTGCTCTATGACATGCTGCCTACAGCTTAAACACCATGTTCAGCCTGACAAGTTCCCTTTCATAGGTGATAACTAAGGTTAAAAAGTAGAAATGAGTGCATTTTCTAAAATTTGGGTCAAATGGGTTGTCTAATTTGATTTGTGTTTTGAATGAATTTGACCTGAATCACAAGTGCTCCAATTGCCTGGAAAACACACTCATTCTCGCTTCCTCTTTCTTTCTCTCTCTCTCTCTCTCTCTATTCTCCAGACACAGATCACAAAAAAATGAAGCTCATTCAAACCCAACCATTTTGGAAAATTCAGGTTAAATTCCTGAATTTTAGAATTGATTTAATCTCCATTAAAAAATGAGAAATTGCTATGATTCAGTGTGAACCTTAAACCCACCAAGTCAATTACAAAGACTGTGTTCAAATGGCAGATTTTGACCCTATGTATTCCATGACCCTATGCATTTTTGCTGTGGTTTTTCAGTTTCAATGCAGTGGACTTAGGCCTCTTTCACATGAACGTTGTGTTTTGCGGTCCGCAAATTGAGGATCCGCAAAAAAAACGGATGGCGTCCGTATGGCATCCGTATTTTTTGCGGATCCACTGTAACATTGCCTATCCTTGTCCGCAAAACGTACAAGAATAGGACATGCTCTATTTTTTTTTGCGGGCCACGTAACGGAGCAACGGATGCGGACAGCACACGGTGTGCTGTCCGCATTTTTTGCGGGCCCATAGAAATGAATGGGTCCGCATTTTTCATATGAAAAATGCGGATCGGAGCCCGCAAAAACAACGTTCGTGTGAAAGAGGCCTTACTTATGGTTTATTCCCATTGAATGGAGCTAAACCACATGCAGACTCACTCCACGGTTTCTTGTTGTGTCCATGGACATGTCTTTTCTTGGTGTGGTCTGGAAAATGACACGTAAATAAAACATGGCTGCATGAATGGCAGTGCAGACCTCCATTGCAAACAATGGAAGGTGGATTTAACATGGTGCATTATGAAGTGTGAAACTTTAACATCACTTCTTTAGGATCTCTTAGGATTTGCAACTCAATAATCACAAATAGACAGTATGTAAAATAAAATAGCATTTAATGAATAACAATAATGTGGAAAAATGAAATAGAAAAGGTATTATATCAAACATAAACAACAATAAATCAGAATATAATTATAACACTACTAAACAATAACTGGCAAAGACAACAAACACAATTTTAGGCAATAAGCACAAACTGATGTTATTTAGCTTTAACAAGAGCTTGTTCACACATCAGTTATTTGATCAGTTATTTCCATCAGTTATTGTGAACCAAAACCAGGTGTGGGTCAAAAACAGAGAACAGGTGCAGATCTTTTCATTATACCTGTTTCTCTGGAGGCTTCACTCCTGGTTTTGGCTCACAATAACTGATGGAAATAACTGATCAAATAACTGATGTGTGAACAAGCCCTAAGTAAGACTTAGTAAGGCTTAAACAATGATAATAAACTGCTACTTACCTGAGCTTACAGTCCGCATCATCCACCTAGTTTCCCAAGGAAAAGCCCCTTGGTCAATTTCGATTAGGCTCCTTGAAATGGTTACTGAAGAAGAGTTTTTTTCTGGGCAGCACAGTGTGTGTGCTCCTCAGATGAGGCTTCAATGTCCATATCCATGGTCTCCCTTTTTATTCAGATTTTCATGAATGGCTGCATTAAAGGGGTTGCACCTCATAAAGTGCCATTTAGCATGTAGAGAAAGTTAATACAAGGTACTTACTAATGTATTGTTATTATCCATATTGCCTCCTTTGCTGGTTGGATTCATTTTTCCATCATACTATACATTGCTGGTTTCCATGGCTATGATCACCCTGCAATCAATGGCATGCTTGCACACTATAGATAAAAGCGCCAGCCTCTCTGGTGGCCAGGACTGTGGGAGCACACATAGGCTAGCGCTGCTGGATTGCAGGGTGGTCATATAGTACATAGCGATCCCTTAGTATCAAAGCTAAAACCAGCATTGTACCTCACATGGATACAGAAATCTGCCCATTCATTGATCCAGTTACACTGCTAGATACTCTTCAGGCTGTCAGAGTCAGGTGTGAGAATCAGGTGTGAGAGACAGTTGTCAGAGGTCAGGTGTCAGATATAGTATTTTGCCTCAAACTGACATTGTTCTGATAATTGACTATGGTATCTGACCATATCCTAAAATGAACACTGTATACCTGAACAACAGATGATTAATAGTACATGCTGGGAGTTTAACAGCAGCTGGAATGCTGAAAGTTGCTGATTACTGCCGTATAGAATAATGGAGAAAATTCAATTACCTTATATAAATTGCAATCTGCTGATTGCATGTTGTGGTCCAATTGGGGGATCTAAAAAAAAGAAAAAGAAAGTTAAAAAAGTTGAAAAAAAATATAAAAAATAAAATAAAATAAAAAATAATATATAAAAATTATATAAAAAATTCAAATGACCCCCTTTCTCCAAAATCAAAATAAAAATATTTAAACAATAAAAAAATAATAATAAAAAAAAACATCATGGGATCCAAAGCCAAACTTCGGTTTGTGCTCATTAACAAAACTGAGTTCAGCTTCGGATTTTGAAACAGCAATATATGCTCAGAACCAAACTGTAACATCATAGGCACAAGCCTAAGCAAGTGATCTAGAAGAAGATGGCCTCAGCGGACCCCATACATTTTACTGCAATACAGAGCGCATGTTATAAACAATGTTTTAAAACTAATCACGTTCTGATAGAGCAGTCCGATTCACTCAATACTAGTATTAACAAAAACTACAGATCATCCAACAAAAGATGAGCTTCTCACACAAATATGTACATTTTTTAAATTATTTATTTATGCATTTATTTGTTAAGGTTTAAATGCAAGAAAAACTAAACCTATGTGGTATCACTGCAATTGCACTGACCTGGATAATGAAGAGCACCTGTTAGTTTTACTGCATAGAGAATGTTGATAAAACTGTGGCGGAATTGTATTTTTTAATCAATTCCACCACATTCAATTTTTTTTCCAGCTTCCCACTACATTCTATGCAATATTAAATGGTGCTATTGAAAAATGCAACTTGTTTCACAAAAAACAAGTCCATATTATATTATATTACATGAACAGAAAAATAAAAAGTTATGGCTCCGGGAAGGTAGGGGGTGAAAAATGAAATGTAAAAACGGAAAAGTGCTGCATCAAGAAGAGGTTAAAATAACATTTACTGGTGGCACAACCCTTTTAAGAATTTCCATACCAAATATCATCCTTCTTCTTTGTCAGATTCTTCTGGGAGAGGATCTAAGATAAATAGCTACTGTTACTCACCTGACATGAATACAACACTGTGAGCTCTCCCCAACTCCAGCTGGTGTAGTCGACTCTCCTGTGAATCAGATTGTTGGAGCAACCCAGCATGCACCAATGATTAAATCCAGCTGGGTTTTTTTTTAAGATCAAGTAAGTTTTTATTAAACAATTGCAGAGTACAGAAAAAAATTCCGTCCAACAAAGTATGAAAGCAAGCAGAATGTGCGAACAATTATATAATCAATAAAGTTGACACTTGAACACACACACGTGTGCTTGTTTGTCTTTATGAAAACAAAGCATAATAACGCATAATAAAGCATAATAACAATTAGAGACTTACATATTACATAGTAATAAATTTTAGTTTTTATTCCCCCCCAACTCTCAACCCACCCTTCCTTACCCCCCCTTTTCCCCAGTGCCCGCGAAGAGACGACCCCCGTCAACAATGTGCGCAATTATACGTGAAACATTTAGAAATGTGTAGGTATGATAGTACATTCTCCAATAACACCCTCTCCACTATCCAAGATTACCCAATTGTCCCCTTAAACAATCCCTTGCCAGAGTACTAGAGGCCAGTCCAGGAACCTCGAACCAGTCTTTTCATATATTCATGAATTTAGTAGCACACTTTCGTTTCATATAGATACCGTTTTCATGTCTCAGAATAATATTAAGCCTGTTAACATACTCTTTTTTAGTGGGTGAACAGTGATCTATCCAATGTTTCGCTATTAATACCCTAGCCTGAAATAGTAGCCTCTGAATACATATTGTAAGTCTATTATTTGCATCAAGTGTATCCAGCAGTCCCAATATACATATCCTAGGATCCATTTCTAACCTAATCTTTGTCACTTGTGTGACCAATGAATCAATATCTGCCCAAAAGCTGGTAATTTCAGGACACTCCCAGAACATGTGCATCAGGGAAGCCTCATCCCTCTCACATCTGGGACAGCAAGAATCTGACCTAAGGCCTATTTTATGTAGGAATACTGGTGTTCTATACACCCTGTGTATCAGATAAATCTGTGATATTCTCTGTGCCTCACTAAGTGTAAGACTAGGGGTTAAGGCTAGTATTCCCTTCATTGCTCTTTAGATATATCGCCAACCTCTGTTTCCCATTTGTTCTTAACGAGTAAGCAGTCTTGGGGCATACAACAGGTGTGCAGGTTGGGGGACACCTGAGAAACAGTGACCATAACATAATAACCTCAAAAGAGCGTTTCTTCAGGGAGGAACAAAAATACCAAACTTCAAAAAAGCAAAATTTAGCCAACTAAGAGAGGCCATAGGCCTAACTAACTGGGACAAAGTCCTCAAAAAATAAAAATACAGCCACAAAATGGGATATTTTTAAAAGCATCCTAATATCTAATTGTGAGAGGTACATACCATATAGGAATAAAATAATAAGAAACAAGAAAAAACCAATGTGAATAAATAGAACTGTAAAGAAAGCAATAAATGACAAAAAGAAAGCATTTAAATCACTAAAACAGGAGGGGAGTGAGGAAGCATTGAAAAACTATAAGGAAAAAAATAGAATATGTAAAATACACATAAAAACAGCCAAACTAGAGACCGAGAGATTAATCGCCAAAGAGAGTAAAACTAACCCTAAAATGTTCTTCAATTATATAAATACTAAAAAGTATAAACCTGAAGGTGTCGGCCCCTTACAGAGTAATGAGGGGGGAGTAGCAGAGAGCGATGAGGAGAAAGCGAAGCTACTAAATAACTTTTTCTCCACTGTATTCACTGAGGAAAATAAAATGTCAGATGAAATGCAGAGTATAAAAGTAAATTCCCCTTTAAAAGTGTCCTCTCTGACCCAGGAAGAGGTGCAGCAACGTCTTAAAAATATTAAAATAGACAAATCACCGGGACCGGATGGCATACACCCCCGTATCCTAAGAGAATTAAGTAATGTAATCGACAGACCCTTATTTCTGATATTTAAGGACTCTATACTGATGGGGAGTGTTCCACAGGATTGGCACATAGCAAATGTGGTGCCAATATTCAAAAAGGGTCCATAAACAGAGCCTGGAAACTATAGGCCGGTAAGTTTAACTTCTGTTGTGGGTAAACTGTTTGAAGGTTTTCTGAGAGATGCTATCTTGGAGTACCTCAATGAAAATAAGCAAATAACTCCATATCAGCATGGCTTCATGAGGGATCGGTCATGTCAAACCAATTTAATCAGTTTCTATGAGGAGGTAAGTTCTAGACTTGACCGCGGCGACTCAATGGATGTCGTATATTTGGACTTCTCCAAAGCGTTTGACACGGTACCACATAAAAGTTTAGTATACAAAATGAGAATGCTTGGCCTGGGAGAAAATGTCTGTATGTGGGTAAGTAACTGGCTTAGTGATAGAAAACAGAGGGTGGTTATTAATAGAGATGAGCGAGTAGTGTTCGATCGAGCTGGTATTCGATCGAATACTACGCTATTTGGCGTACTCGATTTCGTTCGAGTATAACGGCGATGGCGCACTTAGAATTCGTTTTCCCTCCCACCTTCCCTGGCGCTCTTTTTCCACCAATCACCATGCAGGGGGGTATGACAGGCACGCTGAGCACGCTGGCAGCGCGAAAACGGCGTCTACATGCATTGGCTGGAAAAACCATGTGACCTCGAATATTAAAAACTCAGCTCTTCCTGCTCGTACGCATATGCTGCGTGAACTTAGTCAGGGACAGAGGCTGGAGAAGGGAGAGACAGGTTTTAGCTGTTGGACAGGCAGGAGCGTGATTAAAAGCCCTTATCAGGGCTACTATAGTGCAGTACAGTGATAGCTTTACTACAATATAGACTCTACAGAGAACGGCTGCTGTATTCAGGGATAGCTGCTGGAGTAGGGCAGAGAGAGGCATTAGTGGTGTATTAGGTGCTCTGCTACATACCAAACTATATTTGGCACTACTGCTGTGTACCTTGAACTATAAAATATATAGGCCTTATACATTGGCAACTGTACAGTGCGTTCTCTTGCAAACTAATTTAAATACCTGGTGTAAATACCCACCGTCTGAACAGTTAGTACACGGCTGTGTACCTTGAACTATAAAATATATAGGCCTTATAATTGGCAACTGTACTGTGCGTTCTCTTGCAAACTAATTTAAATACCTGGTGTAAATACCCACCGTCTGAACAGTTAGTACACGGGCTGTGTACCTTGAACTATAAAATATATAGGCCTTATAATTGGCAACTGTACAGTGCGTTCTCTTGCAAACTAATTTAAATACCTGGTGTAAATACCCACCGTCTGACAGTTAGTACACGGCTGTGTACCTTGAACTATAAAATATATAGCCTTATAATTGGCAACTGTACTGTGCGTTCTCCTTGCAAAATTATTTAAATAACTGGGTGTTAATACCCACCGTCTGAAAAGTTAGTACACGGCTGTGTACCTTGAACTATAAATATATAGGCCTTATAATTGGCAACTGTACTGTGCGTTCTCTTGCAGAAATTATTTAAATACCTGGTGTTAATACCCACCGTCTGAAAAAGTTAGTAACACGGCTGTGTACTTGAACTATAAAAATATATAGGCCTTATAATTGGCAACTGTACTGTGCGTTCTTCTTGCAAAATTATTTAAATACCTGTGTTAATACCACCGTCTGAAAAGTTAGTACACGGCTGTGTACCTTGAACTATAAAATATATATAGGCCTTATAATTGGCAACTGTACGTGCGTTCTCTTGCAAAATTATTTAATACCTGGTGTTAATACCCACCGTCTGAAAAGTTAGTACCACGGCTGTGTACCTTGAACTAATAAAATATATAGGCCTTATAATTGGCAACTGTACTGTGCGTTCTCCTTGCAAATTATTTAAATACCTGGTGTTAATACCCACCGTCTGAAAAGTTAGTACACGGCTGTGTACCTTGAACTATAAA